>JAXQQM020080317.1:0-17596 GCA_034641835.2 Pinus albicaulis | reverse complement strand
ACTACCAGCTTCTCACCAAATGAATTAGTTTATGGTAAGAATCCCTTATTCCCTTGTTGACGGGAAAATTTTTCCGGCCAACAGTAGGGGATCTCCCCGGTAGAAAGTCCCAATTAGACCTTAAACCGTTTGGAGTAGGGATCCCGTCCAGGGTGTGGGTTCGGCTACCACTTAAGATGACTTCCCTTCGGTCTCAAAAGAACCTGTTTGAACCTGCAGACATACACTTACTCACATGATACAGAATACAAGATTGATGTGTTAAACAAGAATCAAACACTATGCGTAGCAATATTATAGATAAAGCACGTACACCTCAAGAGATGTCATTAGCAACACATCTTTTGTGGGGTAATGCTTGTAAGGTAGTATGATCACAAAAGAAATAGTTCTTTATGATAAGATACCTCTTTACTTCCTGAAAGATAAAACGAAATGCTAACAAAATAGTTCATTAACATTCATTAATAGAACATATGATAAAATGAACATCATTGATACAACACAGATAGCCATGACGCATAAATGATGACATGAAGAGTGCAGCTTCATTAATCATAGGATGTTCTGAAACTGTACAAGGAATACACACAGTGTTCGTACAGCAAAACACATCATAACCATAGGGTGTTTTAACAAGAATCTATATTCATATGCTCAAGTGTAGAATCTTTCAATACAATTGCATGTAGCTCTTGAGTTTCCAAAAAAAGAAAAGCCCTTATACAAGATCCCGTAGGAGTATTTATAATGCCAAAATTGCCCGTTGGGTTTCCTTGACTGTTCACCTTCTTGACCGTTGGGTTACCTTGCGACCCGTTCTTTCTGCGACCTGACTGGTATGCGCGACTTGTGACCTGAGTAGGTGATGCGACCTGTGAACTATCCTGTTGGTGCGACTTGCGACCTAGCTCTACCTGCTATTCATGACTTGCTGCTACTGGGCTGTGGAGATGGACGCGAAATGTTAAGGTCAGGGACGTCGAGCTGTTGCTCCTTGAGGAAATCCTGCCATGTACGGTACTCTGCCGCTATGGGGGAAACCAGAGGTACCTCCTCCTTCAATCGATGCACACATTCCAAAGCATTTGGTACTAAGGTTTCCCTTTTCTGTGCGATCTGATTTGAAAGCGATGCAAGCTTGGTATAAATCCGCGCTGGAGTGGCGATGAATTGACTCAGATGCTCTTGAGATGCTGAGGGCTCTGGATCAGCAGTGGCTTGCTTGATAGCTTGCAAAAATGATTGGATGTCCTGGTCCACTTGTTCCCAGGTTTTCTCTTCGTCTAATGCCCCAAGCGATGGAATGTGGTGCAATGTATGCATTGAGTCGATACCACTAATCAGGTGGTCGTACGAGGACATTACTTTGTCCAAGTCCTTAGACAGCTTGTCCCTAGACTGTATCGCCATGCGGAGTTGAACCTTTGCATCCTGCGTGTGAATCCAGTCCCTCTTAGGCAAACTTTCAGGTGCCTGAGGGTACTGTATTGTCCAACCCATCATCCTGTCTAAGGCTTGTGAAGCCTCTCTGAGCTGCTCGTGTCTTTGCCTGGTTTCCGCTTTTGCTCTTGCCAATGGAGCAACTGTTTGTTTGATGGTGAA
Source organism: Pinus albicaulis (assembly GCA_034641835.2). NCBI lineage: Eukaryota > Viridiplantae > Streptophyta > Pinopsida > Pinales > Pinaceae > Pinus > Pinus albicaulis. Next base: position 15,991 of record JAXQQM020080317.1, on the reverse strand, counting down.
CATTTCACCATATACCTGCCTCATGGTCACTTCCAACACCTCACACTCCTTGAAGATGGCCAGTGAGACTTCATTTACTGGTGGAGCCTGGTTTCAAAGTTGCTGGACTTCTGCTTGCAATTCTGCTTTCTCTTGCTCTGCTCTCTTCTCACGTTGCTCAGCTGCGTGTAGTCTATTTTGTAGAGATACTATTTCTCTACTCATTCGGGTTACATTCTCTTCCATAGCCGCGGAAAAAGCAATACCCGCTGATGCTATCATTACAGGATTAGTCCTGGTATCCAGGACTATGTCTTTGCCTGTTGATACTATGGATGTGGAAGAGGGACTTTGCGCCAATGACCTCCTCTTCTCTTGCCGGATTTTGAACGAAAACCGATCGAATGTGAGTCTGGTCAGGTCAAACACATCTTCTTCCTGTCCCCGGGGCGATCAAACATCAGGGAGTTTGGTACGGCCCAGAGGTATATCGAGGGGAGTCACCTCAAGGTCGTCTAGCATGTCATCCTCCCTTTCCTCTATGTTCTTTTCTTCTTCTTCCTTCCACCGGCGTTCAGCTTCTGCTGCTGCTTCTATTTCGGCCTTATTCTTCTGCTCAGCTGCAGCAGCCTGTTCGGCTTTCTTTTGGCGTTCAGCCTCTGCTTTTTCCAGCTCTGCCTTAAGTGCCCGTTCTGCTGCGGCCTGTGCCTCCTTGCCCTCTTTTTCTTTCCTAGCCTCTTTGGCCTGCTTCTTCTTTTGTGTTGCTGTTGCACTCTTTTGGCATGCTTCCTCATCCTCTTTTAGCTTCTTCTCCCTTTCTTGCTGGGCTTTTGCCTCTGCTTCCTTTTGTTTGATTGATGGAATAAGCCCTGTGTTGGTTCGAGATTTCTTGGGTAAAGAGGAAGAGGAACCTCCTAACTGACGACTTCTGTCTTCTAAGATCTGATCATCTGGGTCTTCTTGGACCACGTCTGCTCCCGGGGCACTTTGTCTTTCGGCATTATACCAGTTTCTTCTCTCATCTTCCGCCGGGCGCTCAAGATGTTGATAAGTCCACTTGAATTTAGCTCTCAAGCAGTGTCTAGGAACTATTTTCTCTGGGTCATAGGTTCGGTGTTCAAGCGCCCCAAGCTGATAACTTCTCATTGCTTCTGCTTCTGCTGCTACTTCCCTGAAGTCTTTAACTGTGAATGCACCAATGGTGAGGGGTAGCATGGGCCACGGCTTCTTTTTGCCTTTAGACAGGATGCTGGAGAATCCGTGTGACATTTGAAAACATACCTCCGAATAAGCATTTTGTCTCATTCTGTCACAAAGCGAGGCACAGCATGTGGCACCTTGTAAGTTCCAAAGACCATGAAGGCGTATCCAGAAAGGGAGCCGTGTTCCACTTTTGACTAGAGTCTTCCTTTGGTCACACGACATGCATGGGGCGTCTTGGCCAAATAAATGTCCGTACAGAGAGGGGATAAACACTGGGAAATCTCGATCAATATCCCGTCCGTACTTGGACTCCCAAAATATTTCGAGTTGCAGATGAATTTCACGTGACCGGCCGAGAGTCCCAGCTTGTGCGCCCATCCCTCAAACTCGTACCTCCGCGTTGCATGCATCTAGTAGGTAAGAGGCCATGTAAAATTCGGCATTCTTTCCACCGTGCTAACAGCCTGGGTTGTTCTCCCGCATCGAATGCATCGCATGTCGGCCCAAACTTGAAGCGGGTGCCGTATGTTTTCACATACTCCATGATGGTAGCCCAACTGCCGCTAAAGGTGGAGCAATCTGGGCGCCCGTAAAGTCTACAGAGCATGGCGGCAACCAATTTGTAAACCTTCCTCAGGCTCGCCACTAGGTACTCTTGGTCTTTCTTGACCTTGAACTTCTCTGGCTCCTCCCACCATTGTCTAATAGTATCAACTATGGGAACGGCGTGAGCGACAGCCCATTCTGGAGAGAAGTGCTCGTCTGGGCGAGGCAGTGAGTAATAGATGTGCGCATCCGCACCAACCAGTGTAGCGAAAGCTCTGCCTTGGTTGTCCCTGATCACAAACTTCTCTGGGTCTGTCTTTTGTATGATCCAATCTATGATTTCCGGACATGGGAATATGGCTGGATGCGCCCCTGCCAGATGTCGTTTAGATCTCTTTACCGCCAAGTATATTTCCCGGTCTGGGAGATCTTCTGGAAATTCCTCTTCCGGTAAGGCGAACTCATGATAAATTTGGTACCATCTCATGCTGTCGTCTTTTGTAAAAGTACATAGTGTATCTTTGTATATTGGGGGGGGGGACACCACCTCCAGCTCATCAATCTCTTCCACTACTTTCTTGTCCTTCCTCCGCGATAACGGGGGTGCCATGTCACTAGAATCCGATAACACAGGTATGCACTCTATGTTCTTGATTTCACCCGTCAAATTCATAGTGAATCCTAATGGAGCAAGACATGGTGATAAAAAACCAGCTACAATTTAGCAATGGAAATTTAGCCGCGCTCAATGCAAAACCTGGACATCGGGTCGCTAGGTCGCGATTGCAAGAACGTAGTCCCGGCGCGACTCCGCGACTCCGCGACTGTGTCGCTGAGTCGCTGTTTGGTGACCCCAGAAAATTAAAAGATGTACCTGCGACCTCGCGACTAGGTCGCTGGGTTGCAGGGTCGGAAATCCCAGAAACTGGAGAAGTTGCGACTTTGCGACCTCGCGACTAGGTCGCTGGGTCGCAGGTCGCAATATGGCTTGCCCGGGGGGTTTACGCGCGCGTGGCCTTGAACCTAATTTTCTCCCTCCTCTTGAGGATTTACAAGTTGGCTAGGTCCAGGTGGAGCTGTGGCAGTATTTTAATAGCAAGGGATGATGCCATGGAGGTGTGAATCAGAAAAACAGTGAGGTTTGGGAAATTTATGCAGAAAACAGATTCATAAACCCCTCAGAAACATAAAAGCTCAGTCAAAAGACAATTTAAAGGCCTAAGGGGAGATGGGTTTGGTAAGAAAAGCATCAAAACATAAAGAGCAGGAAGAAATGGCAACTTACCCGGGAAAAACGCGCCAGTTGAGCTGTCAGAGGCGTTTTCTTACAAATCGCTGAATGTGTAAAATGCGACCTCCGACCTCCCTTATATAGAAAGTCGCACGTGCGAGCAATAAATGCAGGTCGCTGGGTCGCAAGTTGATTAGTTTCAGAGTTTTGCGACCTTGCGACCTTGCGACCTTGCGAGCTGGGGTCACTGGGTCGCAAGGTCGCTGAGTCTCGTTTTTCACGAAAATTATGTTTTTGCGACCTCGCGACCTAGTGACTTGGCGACCTGGGTCGCTGGGTCGCTGGGTCGCATTTTTTATTAAATTTAGAATTTGCGCCCAGCGACCCGGCGACCGAGTTTGCGAGGTCGCGGGGTCGCTAGGTCGCGGTTTTCATCAACTGTTTAATTTTGCGACTTGGCGACTTAATAGCTTCTCTTTGGTTTTAAGGGGCTCCAAAATTTGAAATGGTAGTCTTTTTTGGAGGGTGTTGTAGGGGCTACAACAAATGGTGATTCACTGGACGAACTCAGAGTCTCTGCTTATGGTTAGTCTTGGCGGGGGGAGGGAGGGGCCTATGCTAACTGTTTTCCTTTACCTTATGGTTGAAATCTCCTAACTTTGGGCACCTAGCAGGGTCGCTCAATCTGCTAGTCTGTTTGGGCACCATTCAACCAAAAATCATTTCTTCAGGTCTCCGGACTGGAAGGGTTGGAGAACTTCAGGCGGCTACAGGGTCTGGTATGATTATTTGTCCTCATCGTGTTGCTTCGCTGCCAGCGAACCTCTCGGTCCCGGCGGAGTCACTGCCTAGGAATCGTGAACGTTGCTCCGCTGCCAGCAAGCCTGGTCTGTACCCTGGCGGAGTCGTTTCATCACCTCTCTGCACAGGAATCCTTTCTCAATCCTTTACCCCTTATTAGTGTGCTATTGCACTTATTTGAATGTGTCGGAGGCACTTATTTGAGATGTGCTCGTGGCACTTATTTGAGATGGCATTTTAGCCTGGGCGGATGAGGGATCCCGACTTATTTGGCTTGCAGAGAGGTTGTTCCTGGTCTGACATGAGAAATTTGGTTTTTCCCAGATAACCTGTTGTAGCCTAGAGTACCTCTTTTCCCTTCTGGTCTAGTTACCACTTACACTGCATTCTCTTTTGTGAACACCCTCCCAGACTGGTGAGGTAAGCTTCCCCGCTTGATGACTCGAGCTCAGTGATATGCTACCTATAGGCATGGAGAACAAGCAAGCCTTTGCTGCCTTTGAGTTTATTGGAAAAGGCTTTCCATCAGCGTAGAACCTGTTGCAGCATGCCGATTTGCGTGGCTCTAACAAATCCTTCCTTAAACTTTTATTATTATTATTATTATTATTATTTTTTTTTTTTAATTTTTTTTGAAACAAAAGTGAGACAAGAAACTATGGTACAAAATAAGACAGCCCTCAAAGGGCTGCTAAGTGAAATAGTGTTTGAGGTCATGCCCGTTTACCGGGAGGGCCTCGACTCGTCCATCAAGGGTTTGCAATCTGAATGTGTGTGATCCTATCTTCTCATTAATTTGGAACGGGCCTGTCCAAAGTGCTTGGAATTTGGCATGCTTCCCCTTTTCCTCATGGGCTTTATCCCACTTAAGGACCAGGTCTCCTACTTCAAAAATTTTGTTTCCCGTGGACTTTTTATCAAACCATCTTTTGATTCGGCCCTGATGGACGGCAAACTTTTCCCGGGTTTTTTGCCTTTCTTCCTCCAATTTCAGCAAGGTGTCGATTCGGTTCTGCAAGGTAGGGCACGGGGTACCGTGACATTCTTGGGACAGTTGGAGGGCCGGGAGAGATAGATGAGAAGGGAGAACAACTTTTTTTCCATACACGAGGAAAAAAGGAGAGGTGCCTAAAGAAGACTTGGGAGTGATGCGGTCAGCCCATAGTGCATTGTGAAGGGCATTGTGCCAGTTGCGCTGGTGGGATAGCAAGGTCCTTTTAATAATACGGATAAGATTCCTGTTAGTAGACTCAGCTAATCCATTTCCCTGGGGATAGTAATTTGCAGAGTGTTTCAGAATAATACCATTTTCAAGCGCAAAATCATATAAATTGAAAGATGAGAAATAAGTCGCATTATCGAAAACTAGAGAAGTTGGAACGCCAAACCTCGTAATGATGGAATGCGTGAGGAATTCTATTACCTCCTGATCGTTGATTTGGCGTAAAGGCATCGCTTCGACCCACCTGGTGAAGTAATCAGTAGCTGTAAGGATATACCTATGTTGTTTAGAAGAGTGAGGCGTGATTTCACCGATTACATCCAAACCCCACTGCTGGAAAGGTTCCTCTACTGCTACTGCGAGTAAGGGGGCAGCTGGCCGTGCTTCTCGGTTGGCAAACTTCTGGAATTGAACGCATTTCCGAACATATGCGTGCGCATCTCTAAAAAGGGTAGGCCAATAGTATCCTGCGCGCCTTATCTTATGGGAAGTAGTATCTCCAGCAAAATGACCTCCAGCTAGTCCGTCATGCAGCTCAGTTAAGATTTTCCGCACTTCGTCAGTTTCCAAGCAACGTAACAGGACCCCATTGTGGTGTTTCTTGAACAACTTTCCTTGGACCAGTTGGTGAGATGCCGCTTTGAGTCTGATTGCGCGTTTCTGTCGGGCCGTAAGGGCAGGGTCCATGGTGCCTTGGGCCAAATATCTTGAAATGTCGGAATACCAAGAAGGGCTACTTTGCTGAAGCATATGGTCGCTTTGGTACATGTCGATCTCTTGTTCCCAACATTCCTCTTTGATGTCATGAGCCCTGGCAGCCTCTGCGGCCATTTGACATAAGCCCTGTCCTTTAACGGTATGTGCTGGTTTGAACTCTAAGTCGTATTCTTGCAAACACGCCACCCAGTTGCCCCGCCTTTCGCCCAGCTCTTGCTGCACGAAAAGTGAGCGGACCGCTGGGTGTGGCACAAAAACTGTGACATGATTTTTTAAGATATAGGACCTAAAATTTTTTACCGCTTTGTAGACTGCATAGGCCTGTTTCTCGATCTCTGGGTAATTCAACTCAGCTCCTTGTAAACCAGTACTCATGAAGGAGATGGGTTGTTCATCGTTGTTACCATCTTTCTGCGTGAGGACAGCCGCGAGCGAAGAGTCTGAAGCAAAAGTGTACAAGATGAAACCTTTACCAAAATCTGGACTTTGGAGGGAAGGAGCTTCAGCTATAGCCTTTTTGATTTTATCGAAGGCCTCTCTTTCTGGGGAATTCCATTGGAATACAGCATTCTTTTTAATCATTCCCTGTAGTGGCCTGACTATCTGGGCGAAATCTGAGATGAATTTACTTCGACAAAATTAATCTTCCCTGCAAGAAGGATTGCATCGCTTTATTGTTGCTTCTGTTTGGGTGCAGATCCAGCCGGATTTTCTTAGCGAACCCGTTTCATCAAGCATACGGTTTCCTTGCTTCGTACAATGTGGCCTAGCAAGTTTCCCTTCGCCACGTCGCAACACTTTTTTAAGGATCGAGCGATATTCCGTACCTCCCCACTCCCCAAGACGGCTTGAGGTGGTGTAAATGATCGCCCCCGCGTTTTGAAAAATACAAAGAACATCGGGGTCTAAATAAACCACCACGCTTCCGTTCTATCAAACCCCGGAAAGCTATATCCATGGCTCGTTGGAAAGTTTCCCCCGCATTGATCAACCCAAAGGGCATGCGCCTGAAAGCAAAGGTTCCCCATTTTGTCTGGAAGGTGGTTTTCAATCTGTCTGGTTCAGCTACCAGCACCTGGTTATAACTTGAGAATCCATCTAATAGGGAGAACATTTCAGAACCAGACACAGCTTGTAATATCTGTTCCATGGGTGGCACCGGGTAGTTGTCTTTATTTGAGGCCCGATTCAGATTACGGAAATCTATGCACAAGCGGATCTCGCCAGACTTCTTTCGTACGGGTAACAAATTTGACACCCACGTGGAGTGACGAACTTTGAAAATAATGCGTGCATCCAAGATATTCTTAAGTTCTTTCAGAATCATTGGCTCCAATGCTGGATGCACTTTTCTGAGTTTCTGTTGGAAGGGCTTGACGCCTTCCTTCACGGGTATCACATGCTGAATGATCTGAGTGTCGTACGTACGTAAATCGTCATACGTCCAAGAAAATACGTCTCGATACTTCCGGAATAATTGGGTGAAGGCCCGTGTCTCCTCATCACTACAGTCTTTGCCGAGGTTAACGAACTTTGGGTTCTCATCTGATCCCAAGTTCACTTGCCGATGTGCCAATATGGAACTTTGCACTTTGGTGTGCGGGGGCCCGCGGAATCGGCTTTACAGATCAAAGAGCTTTTCTAATGACACCACCCCCTTGGGCATGATGTTCTCTTTGCTTTCATCATGCTCTTTCTGCAAAGCATGCTCATGCTCCTCCTCGTCTATCGCCGCGTCCTTGAACACTTCAGCATTTAACATAAAGTCAAAAATCTGTTGATCATCGTTAAAAACGCGTAGATTAGTAATGTTCTCTGGCACAGAGGGTCTATATATAACTTCAATAGAAAAACCATCCCTCAAGGGGGTAAATCTAGCAGCAGCATTAGCTAGAGTATCAGCTGCTGCATTGTGCATTCTAAGAACAGATTTAATTCCAAATGCATCAAAAGCAGAAATCAATCGCCATAGCTCATGTTGATATGCCTTTAAATGTGGGGATAAACAGTGAATAGTGTTGCGTACCTGGCGAGTGATAATCTCAGAATCTCCAATGACCTGTAAGCATTTTACCTTAAAATCCAGCACCTTCTTAAGTCCGAGGATTAACACCTCATACTTGTCAGTGTTGTTGGTGCACTGGAACTCTAGCCGGCATGAGATTAAGAACTTATTCTTGTGAGGGTCAAGCAATATGCAACCCGCACCAGCACCGTCATGAGTCTTGGAACCATCATAATACAAGGTCCACATGTCACTTTCCGGCTCCTTCAGGGTAATAGGTTGTGGAGGGGTTTCTGCTGGTGGTGAGACAGGGGTGACTTTCTCCTCCGCGACAAGTGCTAGTTCAGATTGGACCTCGGGGCCTACGGAAGACTGAGGGGGTTGGTAACATCCGTATATGGCTTCCAGAAAACACATTCCAAGCTCCTCCTGGGCAAAGCTGATGGGTTCATTAACGGCATCCAAATCAGTCACGGTGTGTTTCATATATGGTTCACTTTCGACCCTGATTTGATTGTTCCGCCCCTTGTAAGGAAGCCACAAGTGGGACCAGTCGGTGGCGAAATAGCCTTGCAACTTGCTAGAACAGTCCCTACTCAGCAATAGGCCGTATGCTTCAGGGATGTCGACAATCACAATTTCAATACATTGATGGACCCTAGAGTCTGACGACAGGTGGATGATGACATTTTTCAACTCTCCTATGGCTGGCACTTGTGATCTGTCAAGTTGTATGATTTTTGCGTCAGTCTTCTCCGGGCGAATGTTCAGCTTTTTACAGACAGATAAGGGCATGACGTTTGTTGAGGCACCGGAGTCAAATAGACAGTTGTGGACGTTGAAGTTAAAAATCTCGAAGGACAAAAGGAAAGGAGGCATGGATCCTCTTGAGTTGGTATTGATGGCATTTACTATAGACTGTACATCTGGACCGGCTTGCGCAGACGTGTTTCTCACAGTTTTCGTAGCTGAAGTATTTGCGAAAGCCTTTAGAATGAGCTCTCTTTGGTTAGTAATGCGGGCTAGCTCATAGAGAGAGATGTTTGCTCTTGTTTTTTTCATATCCTCAACAATGTTATAGCTAGATTCTGGTTGAGGGCTAGGCTCGGTAGAGGTTTTTGAGGATTCTGTCAGGAGCTTGCCCTTTTGACTTGCTCGGGTAATGTTGTTGGTGGGCTTCTCCGGAGCAGATTGTTTTCCGTTTACTTGGGGCAGAATTTTCCTCAGGAAAGCCCTTTTCTTGTCTTCATAAGATTGCTCGGGAACAGGTCCTTTTCTCCTTAGATTATAATTCCGCAAGGGCTGGTCTTTGGGAGTGTCTGCCATGTTGATATCAATGGAGGTAAGGCTGTCCCCACCTCGGATTATGTCAAAAGCAAGGACAGAGGATCCTGGTTCTTCGTTCGAGGGCAGATCCTCATCGTGATCTGAAATATCATCCTCCGTCACATCCCCTGGGGTTTGGTCATCTAACAGTTGGTTAACTACTGTTGTCATGCTGCCAATCCATTGAGGGCATGTTTTTTCAGAGTGGGCAGCTTGGTGGAAAGAACAGAAGTTATCTTTCCCTATTTCCTCCACATTGAGAGCAGTATTTGGATTAGACGGAGGTCTGTTAGTGTTGGGATTACTTTTTCTGAAAAATGGTTTGGGTGGTTTAGTGCTAGTTGTGGATTCTGTGCCCTTTCTCCTTAGGTCAGTGACTTCATTCGTTAAGAGCTTGAGGGTTTTTTCCATTCTTTCAAAATCAAACGCATCTTTATCCCTATCGGTGGTCTTAGGAGTGGAGGACTGACCCCTTTTGGTGTTAGGCTTGTGATCATCTCTCCCTTTGTGATCGATGGCTCCTATCGAAAGCATGTCTTTCTCCACAGCGAGAGCAGCCTCATAATTAGCCGTAAGGGTAGCGCGGGCTTCACGTTTGACGAAAACGGCAATGTCCCTAGGTAGAGCCTTGGTATAGCAGTCAATGGTGATTGAGTCATCCAACGCCAGGTTTGGGGGAAACTTCTGCAGTATGGTAGCGAAGCGCTGGTTGAAGTCCTTAACCTTGTCCTTTTTATGACACTTGATGGTGCTCAATTCCATGAGAAGCATGGAAGGAGTTTTATCTTCTGAAAACTTTTGCAGGAATACGCGACGGAATTGGTCCCATGAAGTGATAAAGGCACTGGGGAGAGAGCGGTACCATGTGGCCGCTTTGTTTTCGAGAGTATGGGGGAACAGTCGACATGCGACATCATTGGACTGGACTCTCATAATTTGCAGAGACAAATAGAAGCTGTTGATATGATCTTCAACTAAGGTGCCTTTCTCAGGATCAAACTTGGGGAGGTGTTTCTCCGGATGCCTAGGCAGATCGTGGAGTGGGCCCAAAAGATTTAATGGGGATTGATCCATCTAGGCTAGGGGTTGCGCTCTCCTAGCCTACTGGTGCACTCTCCTAGCCCGCCGGTGTTGCCTAAACTCATGTTCATCTGCCTCCGAACTCCGAGACCGATGCTTCGACTCGTGACGGGAATTTTCGTCTCGGTGTCTCCCACGGTGGCAAGGTGGGGACCCTAAGATATCCCAAGTTGTGTACTTCTGGGCCCTATCGGGGTTTGGTCGACGGTTGCGAGCTTGGTTTCCTTGACCTCGGCCCCTATCTCCTCTACCTCCGGCCCCTCGGCCTCTGTTTCCTTCTTCTTCATTTCTGCGAGCTCTATTACTTTCTCCTTCATTTCTACGAGCCCTATTCCCCCCGTCTACATTTCCTCGGCCTCTGCCTCCCTCACCATCCCCGGGGTGGGGGTGTGCTCCAGTTGTTTTTTTAAGGTCGAATCCGGTTAGGCCGGGAGTCGTGAGAAAGGCTCGGTGTCGTGTACCTTGCCCTCTTGGAGAATAGGGAAATTTTTCTTCAACAAAGATTATGGTGTCTTCCAACATGAGATTTGATTAGTTTAGTGCATAGTATCGCAAGGGCAATATGGTTTCGGGTGATGTTCTCGGGAGGAGGTCTACTATGGGCAAGGTATTCCATGATTGGAGTAAACTGTAAGTTGTTGATAAGATCGCGGGCAGCTGGGCGTAAGGCTCTCAACTACACCCTGGTGATTTCAAAATATCGAGTCTCCCTCTCTGGAATATCTTCTAGAGGAGGAGGGACAGTTTCATTGTTTATGCCCTCCCCTAGGTAGTTTGTGATGGGATGTTCGTTGTGTGGCCGGGAGGCTCGCCATTCAGCCCTTCTAGCGCCACCCCGTTGATCTGTGGAAAATTTGTCCGGCCACCGTAGGATCTCCCGCAGGAAAGTCCCACTAGGACGAAACCGTTTGGAGTAGGGATCCCGTCCGGGGTGTGGGTCCGGCTACCACTTAAGATGACTTCCTTCCGGTCTCAAAAGAACCAGTTTGAACCTGCGGACATACACTTATTCACATGATACAGAATACAAGATTGATATGTTAAACACGAATCAAACACTATGCGTAGCAAGATTATAGATAAAGCACGTACACCTCAAGAGATGTCAATAGCAACACATCTTTTGTGGGGTAATGCTTGTAAGGTAGTCTGATCACAAAAGAAATAGTTCTTTATGATAAGATACCTCTTTACTTCCTGAAAGATAAAACGAAATGCTAACAAAATAGTTCATTAACATTCATTATAACAGATGATAAAGTGAACATCATTGATACAACATGGGTAGCCATGACGCATAACGATGACATGAATAGTGCAGCTTCATTAATCAGAGGATGTTCTGAAACTGTACAAGGAAATACACAAAGTGTTTACACAGCAAAACACATCATAACCATAGGGTGTTTCTGAATAAGAATCTATATTCATATGCTCAAGTGTAGAATCTTTCAATACAATTGCCCCAGGCCTCTCAGTGTCCAAAAAGAAAATCCTCTATACAAGATCCCGTAGGAGTATTTATAATGCCAAAATGCCGTTGGGTTTCCCTCGACCGTTCACCTTCTTTGACCGCTGGGTTACCTCGCGACCCGTTCTTTCTGCCCGTCCGGTATGTGCGACTTGCGACCGGTAGGTGATGTGACCTGCGACTCCGTCCCGTTGGTGCGACTTGCGACTCAGCTCTACTGCCGCTCATGACTATTGCTACCGGGCTGTGGAGATGGACGTGAAATGTTAAGGTCAGGGACGTCAACCTGTTGCTCCTTGAGGAAATCCTGCCATGTCCGGTACTCTGCCGCTATGGGGGAAACCAGAGGTACCTCCTCCTTCAATCGATGCACACATTCCAAAGCATTTGGTACTAAGGTTTCCCTTTTCTGTCCGATCTGATTTGAAAGCGAGGCAAGCTTGGTATAAATCCGCGCAGGAGTGGAAATAAATTGACTCAGATGTTCTTGAGATGCTGAGGGCTCTGGATCAGCAGCGGCTTGCTTGATAGGTTGCAAAAATGATTGGATGTCCTGGTCCACTTGTTCCCAGGTTCTCTCTTCGTCTAATTCCCCAAGCGATGGAATGTGGTGCAACTTATGCATTGAGTCGATACCACTAATCAGGTGGTTGTACGAGGACATTACTTTGTCCAGGTCCTTAGACAGTTTGTCTCCAGATTGTATCGCCATGCGGAGTTGAACCTTTGCATCCTGCGTGTGAATCCAGTCCCTCTTAGGCAAATTTTCAGGTGCCTGAGGGTACTGTATTGTCCAACCCATCATCCTGTCTAAGGCCTGTGAAGCCTCTCTGAGCTGCTCGTGTCTTTGCCTGGTTTCCACTCGTGCTCTTGCCAGTGGAGCGACTGTTTGTTTGATGGTGAACATTTCACCATATACTTGCGTCATGGTCACTTCCAACACCTCGCACTCCTTGAAGATGGCCAGCGAGACTTCATTTACTGGTGGAGCCTAGTTTCGAAGTTGCTGGACTTCTGCTTGCAATTCTGCCTTCTCTTGCTCTGCTTTCTTCTCGCGTTGCTCAGCTGCGTGCAGTCTATTTTGTAGAGATACTATTTCTCTACTCATTCGGGTTACATTCTCTTCCGTAGCCGCAGCGAAAGCAGTACCCGCTGATGCTATCATTACAGGATTAGTCCTGGTATCAAGGACTATGTCTTTGCCTGTTGCTACTGTGGATGCGGCAGAGGGACTTTGCGCTAGTGATCTCCACTTCTCTTGCCGGATTTTGAACGAAAACTAGTCGAATGTGAGTCTGGTCAGGTCAAACACATCTTCTTCCTGTCCCTGGGGAGATCTGATGTCAGAGAGCTTGGTACGGCCCAGAGGTATATCGAGGGGAGTCACCTCAAGATCATCCAACATGTCATCCTCCCTTTCTTCGGTGTTCTTTTCTTCTTCTTCCTTTCGCCGGCGTTCAGCTTCTGCTGCTGCTTCTATTTCGGCCTTCCTCTTCTGCTCAGCTGCAGCAGCCTGTTCGGCTTTCTTTTGGCGTTCAGCCTCTGCTTTGTCCAGCTCTGCCTTAAGTGCCCGTTCTGCTGCAGCCTGTGCCTCCTTGCCTTCTTTTTCTTTTCTGGCCTCTTTGGCTTGCTTCTTCTTTTGTGTTGCTACTGCACTATTTTGGCGCGCTTCCTCATCCTCTTTTAGCTTCTTCTCCCTTTCTTGCTGGGCTTTTGCCTCTGCTTCCTTCTGTTTGATGGATGGAATAAGCCCTGTGTTGGTTCGAGATCTCTTGGGTAAAGAGGAAGAGGCACCTCCTAACTGACGACTTCTATCTTCTAAGCTCTGATCATCTGGGTCTTCTTGGACCACGTCTGCTCCTGGGGCAATTTTTCTTTCAGCATTATACCAGTTCCTTCTCTCATCTTCTGCCGGGCGCTCAAGATGCTGATAAGTCCACTTGAATTTAGCTCTCAAGCAGTGTTCAGGAAATATTTTCTCTGGGTCATAGGTTCGGTGTTCAAGCGCCCCGAGCTGATAACTTCTCATTGCTTCTGCTTCTGCTGCTACTTCCCTGAAGTCTTTAACTGTGAATGCACCAATGGTGAGGGGTAGCGTGGGCCACGGCTTCTTTTTGCCTTTAGACAGGATGCTGGAGAATCCGTGTGACATTTGAAAACATACCTCCTGGATAAGCATTTTGTCTGTCACAAAGCGAGGCATAGCATGTGGCGCCTTGTAAGTTCCAAAGACTCGGATGAAGGTGTATCCAGGGAAAGGGAACCAGTGTGCCACTTTGACTAGAGTCTCCTTGGCCCGCCACGACATGCAAGGGGCGTCTTGGCCAAATAAATGTCTGTACAGAGAGGGGATAAATACTTGGGAAATCTGATCAATATCCTGTTTGTATTTGGACTCCCAAAATACCTTGAGTTGTAGATGAATTGCGCGCGACTGCTCGGAATCCCAGTTGTGCGCCCATCCCTCAAACTGTACTCTGGCGCAGACAGCATCTAGTAGGTAAGAGGCCATGTAAAATTCGGCAGGCATTCCTTCATCCGGGGCCAATGCCGAGTTCAAGTTGGTCTGCATCGAAGTCATCAGTATGCCGGCCCAGTTGAAACGGGTGCCATATGTCGTCACATACTCCATGATAGTAACCCAACTGCCACTGAAGGTGGAGCAATCTGGGCGCCCGTAAAGTCTGCAGAGCATGGCGGCAACCAATTTGTAAACCTTCCTCAGGCTTGCCACTGGGTACTCTTGGTCTTTCTTGACCTTGAACTTCTCGGGCTCTTCCCACCATTGTCTGATAGTATCAACTATTGGAACGGCGTGAGCAACAGCCCATTCTGGAGATAAATGCTCATCTGGGTGAGGCAGTGAGTAATAAATGTGCGCATCCGCGCCTACCAGTGTAGCGAAAGCTCTGCCTTGGTTGTCCCTGATCACAAACTTCTCGGGGTCCGTCTTTTGTATGATCCAATCTATGACCTCTGGACATGGGAATATGGCTGGATGCGCCCCTGCCAGATGTAGTTTGGACCTCTTTACCGCCAAGTATACTTCCCGGTCTGGGAGATCTTCTGGGAATTCCTCCTCCGGTATGGCGAACTCGTGATAAAATTGGTACCATCTCATGCTGTCGTCTTTTGTAAAAGTACATAGTGTATCTCTGTATATTGGGGGTGGGGATACGATCTCCAGCTCATCAATCTCTTCCACTATTTTCTTGTCCTTCCTCCGAGATAGCGGGGGCGCCATGTCACTAGAATCTGATAACACAGGTATGCACTCTATGTCTTCTTGGATTTCACCTATCAAATTCATAAAGGAATCCCACGATAAGAACGACATGGTGATAAAAACCAGTTACAATTTAGCAATGAAATTTAGCTGCGCCAATGCAAAACTGGGATACTGGGTCGCTGGGTCGCGGATTGCAAGAACAGATTCCGGGCGCGACCTTGCGACCTCGCGACTAGGTCGCTGAGGCACTAAGTCGCAGATCTCTAGAAAATTGGAAAGATGCGACCTTGCGACCTCGCGACTAGGTCGCTGGGTCGCTGGGTCGCAAATCCCAGAAACTGGAGAAAATGCGACTTTGCGACCTCGCGACTAGGTCGTTGGGTCGCAGGTCGCAATATGGCTTGCCCGAGGGTTTGCGCGCACGCGGCCTTGAACCTCCTTTTTTCCCTCCTCTTGAGGATTTACAAGTTGGTTAGGTCCTGGTGGAGCTGTGGCAATATTTTAATAGCAAGGGATGATGCCATGGAGGTGTGAATCAGAAAAACAGTGAGGTTTGGACAATTTATGCAAAAAACAAATTCATAAAACCCTCAGAAACATAAAAGCTCAGTCAAAAGACAATTTAAAGGCCTAAGGGGAGATGGGTTTGGTAAGAAAAGCATCAAAACGAAAACAGCAGGAAGAAATGGCAACTTACCCAGGAAAAACGCGCCAGTTGAGCTGTCAGAGGCGTTTTCGTACAAATCGTTGAATGTGAAAAATGCGACCTGCGACCTCCCTTTTATAGAAAGTCGCACGTGCGAGCAATAAATGCAGGTCGCTGGGTCGCAAGTTGATCAGTTTCTGAGTTTTGCGACCTGGCGACCTGGGGTCGCTGGGTAGCAAGGTCGCTGGGTCGCGCTTTTCATGAAAATTGTAAAATTGCGACCTTGCGACCTGGCGACTTGGCGACCTAGTTCGCTGGGTCACAAGGTCGCATTTTTCATTAAATTTGGGAATTTGCGACCTGGCGACCTGGCGACCTGAGGTCGCGAGGTCGCTAGGTCGCTAGGTCGTGGTTTTCATAAATTGTTTAACTTTCCGACTTGGCGACTTAGCAATTTCTCTTTAGTTTTAAGGGGCTCCAAAAATTTAAATGGTGGTCTTTTTTGGAGGGTGTTGTAGGGGCTACAACATCCCTA
>JAXQQM020075558.1:0-13609 GCA_034641835.2 Pinus albicaulis | reverse complement strand
AAGGGTGTTAAAGTAGACCCTAACAAAATTAAAGCCATTAAGGAATGGAAAGTCCCTAAGACAATAAAGCAGTTGCGAGGATTTCTCGGGTTAACATGCTATTATCGTAAGTTTGTTAAGAATTATGGAAGAATAGCAGCACCTCTAACAACATTATTGAAGAAAGATGCATTTTCATGGACTCCTGAAGCAACTAAGGCCTTTGAACATCTTAAAGAGGCAATGTGCCTAGCACCGGTCTTAGCTACGCCAGACTTCACAAAACCTTTATTGTGGAATGTGATGCCTCAGGAAATGGAATTGGTGCAGTTTTAATGCAGGAAGGAAGACCCATTGCTTTTGAAAGTCGTCCAATCAAAGGAAAGTATTTACAGAAACTTATTTATGAGAAGGAAATGTTAGCAATACTACATGCACTAAAGAAATGGCGAACTTACCTAATGGGAAGACACTTCAAGGTAAAAATTGATCATGATAGTCTTAAACACTTTTTGGAACAAAGACTATCTTCAGAAGAGCAGCGAAAATGGGTCACAAAGATGTTGGGTTATGACTTTGAAATAATCTACAAAAAAGGAAAGCTTAATGTTGTTGCAGATGCACTCTCAAGAAAGAATGAAGAGGTGAAGCATTGCTTTGTGCCATTTCTATTATCCAACCAGATTGGATAACCGAAGCAAGAGATGAATGGAAGAAGGACAAAGATGTATGGACACTCATTCAAAAGTTGCAGCAAGATCCTAGTACATATGATACATTTAGTTGGAAAAATGATTCCTTATGGTACAAAGATCACTTATATCTTTGTAAGGATTCCCAACTAAAACAAAAGATTCTTCTCGAATTGCACACTTCTCCTTTAGGAGGACACTCAGGATTTTAAAAAACTTACCACAGGGTGAAGAAAGAATTTTTTTGGGATGGCCTTAAATCTGATATTCAAAAGTTTGTTGCGGAATGTTTGGTTTGCCAGCAGAATAAAGTGGAAACAATTAAGACCCCGGGACTTCTACAACCTTTATCCATTCCAAGTCAACGTTGGGAGAAGATTTCAATGGATTTTATCACAGGTTTACCTAAGTCTGAAGGAAAGAGTGTCATCATGGTGGTAGTTGATAGACTTACCAAGTATGCACACTTTTGTGCATTATCTCATCCATTTAAAGCAAGTACAGTTGCTACTACATTTATGGATAGAATTCAAAAGCTACATTGAAGCCAAGGGTTATTGTGAGCGACAGAGATCCCATTTTTACTGGAAATTTTTGGACGGAGTTATTTTCTTGTTTGGGTACTCAATTAGCTCATAGCTCATCTTATCATCCTCAATCTGATGGTCAAACTAAGATAGTAAATAAATGTTTGGAAGGACATCTTCGTTGTTTTGTATCTGATAAACAAACACAATGGGTCAAGTGGTTACCTCTCGCTGAATGGTGGTATAACACTTCCTTCCATACTGCAGCAAAAATGACCCATTTATGGCACTTTATGGATATCATCCACCATCCATCACATCATATTTAAGAGAAAATTCGAAGGTTCAAGCAGTGGAAGATCACATCGAGCATCAGCAAGAAGTTCTCCAACTCTTAAAGGATAACCTGAATTTGGCACAAAATCGAATGAAACAACAGGCAGATCAACATCGCAGTGAGAGAAGTTTTGATATAGGAGATTGGGTATTTTTACGGCTACAACCATATAAACAAATGTCCCTCAAGCAAGCTAAGAAGGATAATAAATTATCGCCAAAGTACTATGGTCCTTACAAGGTGTTGCAAAAGATTGGTACTATGGCATACAAATTGGAGCTTCCTGCTTCTTCGAGAGTACATCCAGTTTTCCATGTTTCATGCGTAAAGAAGGTTATAGGTGAAAATCTTCCAGTTCAAACAATATTACCAGAACTTGATGAGGAAGGAAAAATCATATTGGAACCGGAAGCGGTCACGGAAACAAGAACTCGATAACTACGGAATCGATCAATTTCAGAGTATCTCATCAAGTGGAAGAACTTACCCACTGAAGATTCTACATGGGAGGATGAGAATTTTATACAAAAGCACCCAGAGCTACTCAAGCGTTGAGGACAACACTTTTTTTGAAGGAGAGGGGCATGTTAGGTCCCTATATTAATAGTGTAGCTCCTTATTATGTTAGTGTAGCCCCCCTTATTGTTATTATTGTACCCCTGTAACCCCCATATTGTTATTATTGTGCCCTTACATTATTATTGTTAGGTCGGCTAGGATTACATTGTGGCCCCACTAGGATTATATTATGGCCCCATGGACTCCTATAGATAGAAGGAGGTTTTGTTCATTTGTATCATCCAAGAATTGTTCATTCATGTAATGTATTGGAGGTTGCCCCCTCGAAGTGGCTCATTTCTAAGGCGTGAATATCTCTTTTCTTCTCTCTTTGGAGCTGGTTACACAACAATTATTAGTTGCATGCATGTCAGATCCAACAGAGACCCAGTTGAGTTCTAGGTGAAAGGGAAGTTGACTATCAGTTTGGAGTGCCCATGATACTTGCACAGTCAAGGCATGCAAGAATTCATATATTTTAGGGATCTATACCATTAGGGATTGCACAAGAAAGGCAAGCTATCTAGACGCTGAGAACTGGCTATGTGTTGGTTAGTTTTGCATATGACAGTGCGAGAAAATCAGCTGAGTACTGGATGGCTCTTATGAGAAGAGTTTTGTATGTAATTCTTTCATGATCCATGCTTAATATACAATAGAAGATAGTGGGGTTTTTTAGCTATAAGCTTTTCTTGGGAAATTATCTGTGTTGTGTGTGATTGTTCTTTCTTCATGTTCATGTGATTAGCGATTGTGTTTTTAATTTTGCAAATATTTGTAGAAGCAATTCAGTATTTAATTTTAGTACATTATTAGATCGAGTGAATCCAAGATATACATGTATGTTGTATAATTTCTACATCAATATTTGGAATATGGTGGGTCTTAATTCCAACATTAGAGTATATGAAATCATGAGTAACATTTATTTTGTTCTCATCATGAGTTTCATCTACTACCGTTTCACCGTGAGGAATCATTTCTTGTAGCAACTTTGTCAAACCTTCCTTCAAACTTTCCATGTCTGATTTTAGACCGTTCATCATGTCTTCCATGTTTCCTTTCCATTTTTCTTCTATACCATTGATCTTAGCTTCCACGCCATTCTTCAAACCATCCATCTTACCTTCCACACATTTCTTCAAACCATCCATCTTGATTCTTAGCTTCCATTTCATTTTTTGTTACTCTTTGCAAGAGAAAAATTTGTTGCACTTGGTCCCGTAATTTTGATATATCATCTTCAACTTCTTCCTCTTCATGAATCATGGTAGAGCTTTATGAGGGCCTAATGGGTCTGGAATTATTTTTGAGGGGATTTTTAGTACCCAATACTGATATCTATGCTTCAATATGACCTTGGAATCACTTCAAAATGATTTTTCAAACAAGACTTATGCAACTTTTAAAACAAAATACACACATTTTTCTTACTTTTGAGGATCTCTATATTGAAACTGATGTATCTTTGTAATTTCATATCCTCAATATTGGATCTTCGGTTCTATAGTAGCCCTCTTAGTCTTCTTTCCAATTTCATAGGTCAGCACTAATTTGGATTCTTCAAGATAAAGTTATGCTCGATATCCCACAATGACCTAATTATGAATTAGTTCAGTAGAGCTAACTTTTACGGTGTGCCACGTGTCACTTTTTCGACCTTTAGCTTTGAAATTGATACGCAGGAAACTGCAGTTTATGCACTTTCTTCTAAGTTTTACAAAATTCCAATCTGATGCCTGAAACAAAATTTATGACGATTTTCCCTTGGTCACCTGTTTGAGATGAAATTTTGGAGCCTGCAAAAAACTTAACTTCCATAGATCATATATCTAAAAGTATAGCGCACCAAGGTCTAAATTTTGTACACGAAGTTCATCAAGATTTCCTCTCCATGTGGTAAAAATTTCAGCTTTTGAAGCCTCGCATAAAAAACGTTATAGCGAAAATTCTGAGATGCCTTGTTTCAAGAAGAGAAACCCTAGAATCCTAAGCTCTGATACCAAATGTTATGAAACCAGGTCACAAAATAGAAGAAAATATAGATCAACAACTTAGAAATCAGCCTCTTAGATGGGGAACCTCCTTTACATTACATAAATGAACAATTCTTGGATGATACAAATCACAAAAACTCATTTTTATATATAGTGGTCAAAGGGGTCACAACATAATCCTAGCCGACATAACAATAACAATGTAAGGGCACAAAAATAACAATAGTGGGCTTCTATGGGGCACAATAATAATAATATGGGGACTACATGGGCACAATAATAACAATAAAGGGGCTACACTAACAATAACAATAATGGGATACACTAGTATTATAGGGACCTAGCAATAAACAACCAAGGGAATCCAAAGGTTAAACCACCTCCACCCTCACACTACTGGGATCTCAACTAAACCGGTCTCGAGATCACAAAACCAAACCAAGATTGGATGCATCAGAATTACTTCACCATCCCTTGAGTAATTTTCCTATCCCCACCCACCTGCTAAGGGATTCCCAGATAAAACCATATCCACCCCCAAGCTTGGGATTTACTTGAGACCACCTCACCCAGATCCAAAACCTTCTAACAAGCCAAATATCAACCAAGAATGAATCCCATCACACTGTGGCTATCTGGGAATGGCAAGGCGAGGCTGAAACCACTATCAAACTAGGAAAAACTCACTCTAATGACAACAAATGAACTAAATACACAAATGCATGCACCACACAGTCACACTTCAACTAGGCAATCGCACATGAAACTTGATACTTGCAAGTCCTCCTACCAAAGCTGTTTTATCCAATCCTTCCTTGTTTTTCATTTTCTTTCCTTGTCCTTCCATGTTTGTGTTTTTCTTTCCTTGTTCTTCCTTTACTTTCCTTTTCTTTCTTTCTCCTCTTGGTGCTCTTCTCTCTCTTAAGCTAATTCCAAATCCAAAATTACAAAATGCTGACAAAAAGTTGTGAATTGATCCTCGGAATCCCTTTTATCATTAATGCCTCTAATTTTTTCATTTTCCCTCTATTTTCCTTCAATTTCCTCCTCATGCAAACCTGTGACCTTTCATCTCCCTTTTCTCTTATTTTCCTTTATTTTCATAAATAAATGCCAATAATTGGCACTTTTCCTTTCCAAATCCTTTTCCAATGCATTTACTAATTTCCTTAGCCATAATAAATAATAAGTGATTCCCGCAAGGATTTTTTTACCAACATTCAACTTGAAATACGTGTCCCGTGAACTTGGTCTTATTTTTCCTTTATTAATTGAACTTTTTACCCGAGTTTGTTACATACCCTGCTTCCTTAGGGTAAAACCATACTTGATGTTCTATGACACCTATAACAAGAAAGACCGCTCAAACCAAAACATACTACCCATGGAGATTTATAAATTATCTCAATGTAGTATTTACAATGAATAACCTGCTCAAAATCAAAACCATCATGACAAACATGAAAACATGATAACCATACTTATTATTGGAGCTTTATAACACAACTCATTGTGGTATTACCGTAAGAAACATACATAAATATGTACGTATACAAAAAACTCATTTTCCTCCACTGGAATATAATAAAGGACACATGGTTTGCATTTGATCAACCATCTCTCATGTAGCTTCATCATGCCCAAAGTGCTTCCATTTCAATTTAACTTGCTCGCTTGCTCAGTTCTGGAGCATGAGTTGTTTCGGTTGCAATATGCACTGAGGTTCCAGCTGGAATTATCCTTCTGGCTCCACCTGTAATACAAACCAATAAATCACGTGATCAACATCTTTCACATATCTTTTAAGCAATGAAACATGGAAAACATCATGTACTTTCACTATCGGAGGCAATGCAAGTTTGTAGGCCACTGGTCCAATCCTCCCAAGGATCTTGAAAGGCCCATAATATCGAGTTAAAAACCTCACACATGTCCCAATCCTCAATGATGTCTTTTTGGGCTTGATGTGTATATACACATGCTCCTCAACTGAAACTCCTTAAATTCCCTGTGATGATTTTCATAAATTTTTTGTCTATCATGTGTTTCCTTTATATTTTTCTTGATAAACCACATTTCATGTTCCACCTCTGCCAACATATTCAGTCCTATCAATACCATGTTCACTAGATCGCTCCAGCTGATGGGAGTATTACAACTCTTCCTATAGAGTGCCTCAAATGGGACCATCCTCACCGACTCCTGATAACCATTGTTGTTAGAAAACTACACCAATGGAAGATACTTGGAGGTTTGTCTCAGTATTTTCACAATTTTACATCTTTTTGCTTTTGTTTTTGCTAAATTGTGTATGAGTGTTAATCGCCTTTGAGTGTTTTTATTTTTGATCTTTGGAACTCTCACCCAATTTTCTTTGCTTGCACTTGATTGGTTTACATTAGAATCGTCTTGTGTTTGAGAATTCTCTTGCATAGATCACGTTTTCATAAATATAATTCTCATTTTCAAAATATGAATGAAAAATGTGCATAGATTACATTTGCATACTTTTCAAGTGAATTGTGCATAGATTACAACTGCATAGTTTACATTCTGAAAAATCAATTGTAGATTTAGATCAGTTTTCTTTGATTTGAATTTAGATGTTTTTATGCTTGTTTTAAAAACACAAAAATATAAAAATTGTTTTGGAATTGATTTGCATTAGTTTTTCTTGATGAAATTAGTGCATTAGAGAATTTGTTATATTTTCTCTTAGTGATCAATTTTTGCATTGTTGGAAGTGAATGGAAACTCTCTCCTTACTATAGTTAGGATTCATCGAATTGAAAATATTACATTATCATATTCGATTGCATTTAGTTTTTGGTCGGGTCATAACACCATTGGTTTCATATCCATTTACCCTTTTGAGTAATAACAACCTAAATAACACAACTCTTAATTAAAATTCATCTAGTAATTTTTACATGTTTAGGGCTCTTTCCACCAATCTAGCTCAGGATTAGTGCTTTGGAATAGGTTGTAGTTAACTTTCCAAAGCAACAAAAACAAACAAGTAGATAAATCTTTCGGTAGGAAATAAATCCAATTGTAAGTGGTACAATCTGGGACGCTTCTCTTAAAGGAGTTAATTAAGAGATCATGTTCGAACTTTTGAGACAATCAATTCTGTTTCATTGGGAAAGATAGAAGATATGCGCGCATTACAAACGGTAAACCTCGGATTAACCATTGTCGAGGAGCCTGGGGTGACTTGTTGGTAAACCTCGGATTGACCATGTCGAGGAGCCTTCAAGGGGATTGAGCTTTGTTACTCTACCCTTGTGCGTGGAATCGGATCGTAGACTGTTCCCCCAGTTGTATTTGTTACTATTGGTAACTTTAGTATCCATAAGCTTAAGATTATTTCCTAAGGTGACGGTGAAGGAAAGATCTCACTGTACCTGGAGTAGACGTCGACTAGACTCACTTGGACTCTCTGGGGGGTTCACTTCACTCGAGATGGTTTTGTGAAGAAACTTGTGCCAGTCTGTTTCATTAAGCAGGTTGTCGGGGTAACTGTTCCAACCACCCTTTCTATATTAAATTCTACGATGTTGGATTTCATCACCAACTAGTGTTTTTAGTATGGGAAGTTACTGTTTGTGTGTGGTTTGACTCCTAGATTGGATAGCACGTGTTAATTTGTTTGTTTTTACTTTTAGAGACCATAGGTGTGAATTGTGAATTTTAATTGTTAGGTGTAAATTGTGAATTTTTTATTTTAGTTTTAAATTGTTAATAAAATTCACTGAAGTTGAATATAATGGCAACTGTTCTGGAATTTACCAACCAAGGAACCCCTCTTAACGAGAATCCTAGTACTTTTCCTTGCTTTGGAAATGTTGGTCCTCCTTATATGGCTACTTTGTCATTACCTAGATTTACAATAGGTTTACCGATATGGTTATTTTCAACTTCGTTGGCCCCGAATACTCTAATTGTTCCACCTCAACCAGATGCTTCACCTCAACAGATTTCACCATCTCAACATCACCAACCTTCTGTTGACCCTTTACCTTCTTCGCCTAATATTTCTTCCTCCATTTCTTCCTCTTCGCTTGGTAAAAGCCTTGACGCTAGTAACCAGGTGATTAAGAAGAAGAAGAAAGGGAAGAAGAAGAAGAAGAAGAAGCAAGATAAGAAAGAAGTCAACCAACCATCCATGGATGTAAGCATTAGTTTTGTTGAGGAAACCTCCAACATGCATCGTAAACCCAAATACCCTTGCAGGCTTTGTAAGGGTGACCACTTCTTTATCAATTGTCCTGGTATTCCAAAGGTCTTGGAAGTATGGTCAGAAAAATCTCGTCAACTTTCTATTGATCCATCAACCAGTGATAGTCAGGTTCCTGGGAAAAAGGGTAAAGTTAGGTTTCCTTGTAAGTTATGCAAAGGGAGTCATCAAACTCACATTTTCCCTCACATGGATGAAGCCTAAAAATTATTGGAAAACCCTACTATTCCACAGCAAGAATTTCCAACTGGTTACCGTAAACTTTCTCCCAACCTAGCATCAACTGACGGAGTGATTGATATAATTTCAAGTACAGTCGATCCCACTCTTCCATTGGAGAGTGAAACTCATATCACTCAGGTTGATGATCCATTATTTGATCAAGTGGTCGATTTGATTTCACATTCAGTCGATCCCACTCTCCTTGAAGAGAGTGAACTTCATACTACTCAGTTTCTTCTTGTTACATCAGATTCTTCTACGCCGGGGGGCATTTCACCTGTTTCTACAGAACCCCCTCCAAGTACTGAGGTATTTTCCTTTGATTGGAATAGACTGACAGAACCTCGTCGTCCTTCCTCCATCCCTTTCCAAATCATTGTGAAGTTTGGTGGTAGGGACATACACTGCACAAAGGTAGATGAAGGTGCTTTTGCTAGTATTTTATCCTCAACTGTTTGGAAAGCTTTGGGTTCCTCTCAGCTTGTGCCTATTACGCAGAATCTAAAAGCTTTTAACAAAACCATTAGTGAACCTTTAGGGATCCTTCCTAAGTTTTCTATTACTTTGGAAGATAAAACTGTCTGTATTGATCTTATGGTAGTTCGAGGTCCCTTGGATTTCAATTTACTCCTTGGGCGAGACTATGTCTATGCAATGAAAGTTGTCATATCGACACTCTTTGATGTGATGTCTTTCCCTCACAATGGGAATATTGTGACTGTAGACCAGCTTTCATTCCCTAGTCTTGATTCGACTACCAATAATCTTACATCCCTGAATTTTCCTCATACAAAAGTGGTATCTACCCCGCCACGGGTTAATTATGTGATAACTAGTCCCATGTTTTCAGTTACCGATGTAAGCGAGCCTCTCACTATTTACTCGTCTTCCTTTGACTTAGATCTGGTAATTGACATGGAAAACTCTATGGGATTATTTGAACGCGATTTTTTTATCCCTTTTGAGTCCCTTGACATGTGTGCCTTCTAGAGAGCTATTCTTCCTTCTGATGAAGACCTCTTGGAAGCCATGATCAAGGTGTGTCCATTGACATGTGTTTCTTCCAGTTGGAAGTCATGATCATTGAGTCTGAGGATAGTTCCTTTTACTGTGTCAAACTCATTAAAAAATGAATCAGTTAGTCGAGAGCATAGTTCCTTTTCTTGTGTCAAGCTCGTTAAAAAATGAAACAAGCTTCCAAGAGGATAGTTCCTGTTACTGAGGCAACCTTGTTAAAAAATGAATCAGGTTTGAGGATAGTTCTTTTCCTGTTTCAACCTCATTAAAAAATGAATCAGTAGGTAGATTGTAGAGAGTAGATTAATAGATTAGAAATAAGTTTCTTATGAGGATGGTTCCTGTTACTGAGTCAACCTTGTTAAAAAATGAATCGGGTATGTTGAGAAGGTAAATCCCCTCTGCGGACAGAGGCGATCCCTACTAGCCCAGCAGGGGTCTAGCAACAAACAAACAATGCTATGACGCAGGCTCCTAGTTACGAATGAAAGATTTGGGATAAGAACCTACCTGGATTCCAACGCTCGATCTGAAAAAGAGATGTCCTCGTCCTTCAGTCCTGGCAGATCACAATCCTTCCACGATCTCCGTGGATGAACACCTGCACACAGAAAGAACAAACAGATACAAGCATAGGAACTAGCATACGTAACTAAACATCGGTCAGAAAAGACATTACTCGCATTAACATAATGGAAAAAGGAGTGGAACCATAATCATAGTCATCTATTAAAGTGGTAAACGAATAGAAGTTACAACCAAGTTCTGACGCTGCAGCCTCCTTCGCGCGGGTCTCCGGCCGTCCACGTCTCGCAAAGCTCGCCGGGGGAAAGGGAAACCTCTCCAGAGTCTCGTGACAATGGTCTCCTTGCTCGAATGGGCCTTAAGGGAAAGGAAGGATTCTTTTCAGCACAAAGGCACTTGGGAATAGGAGATGCAAAGCTTCAGCACTTCCAGACTATCAGCCTTTCAGCCCTTCAGCATTCAGCCCTTTCATCAATGGATGAAGGCTATATTTATAGAGGAGAGGAGGAGGTTGGGATCCCTACAATAGTGGAAGGGAGGCCTTATCCTTTGGGAGGTTCCCCATAAGGTGGAAACAAGAGGCCAAAGGAGGAAGGCCGTGGTTATTCAGGCGAAACCACTCCTGATGACTCATCCACGAAGTTGTTGTAATCGAAACTTCGCCTCTCTTTTTAAAAAACTTTCCATAAACAGAGTGGCGCGGGTACAACACTGGGACAGAGCGCCAATTGGCGCGGGCTCAGTGTTAATTTTCCCCCATTGGCGCGAGTACATAACGGGCTACCAGCGCCAATGCAAAAACATGTGTTTTTAGGGGTCTGCTCAGGAAATGATAAACATGAGAAATGTTGTCCTCATGGAAAGGGATGCAATGAAGGTATTTTCAAGGCTTGACATTGCTCACAGGTCACATAATGGGTCCTCCATTGTGCGGGACGGGGAATGGTAGGGACGGTGACAAATTACTGTGTAACAGATGCCCCCTAAAGCATGAGGCCCGAGAGAGAGAGGGGTGAAATGCTTTACGAGAACATGTCCAACTGAAGACCCACCATCGGAAAACCTGCACAGAAAGATACAACTGATATCTCAAGTACATGATGTATATCTATGGTATGGACGCAGCCATCCGAACAGAGTATGCTATAATCCGGATCCAGGGTATGGGCGCAGCCATCCAACTAAGATCAAACAAATAGACTCAGGTATGGTCGCAGCCATCCAATCAGTGAGTCATGTACATAATGATAATAATCCATAATCGCAGCCTGGATTACAACAGACACAATCCAGGGTCTTGCGCTCCATCTCGACCCAAACAAGTACAAGTTCTAGCATGCGAATGTGTGAGCTGATGTCGAACATGCAAGAACATCGTCTGATTACCAGCCAATGATGAAAGCTGTTAACAGACGCGAGAGAAACCACTAATAATGACAATGGTCCTCAAGGTACTACAGGTACAATCTACGACGTGCGAATAAATGAGTTGACGTCGAACACCCGCAGAATCATTCGATCGGAAGTCAATGATGTAAACTTCACGTCGAATGCGACGAACCTGCCATTGAGGCATGCAGGCTCCAAGGTACCATCAGGAGTCTCTAGACCAACTTCCTCGATAATGAGTTGAAGTCGACAGGAAGTGACCTTGATCGAAGGTGGGCCATAATGATTCCCACATCATCGACACGAGACAGAGGAACATAATGTTTTGTTGTGAATCAGGACCATGTGAGAAACAGAGGAAGGTTGATATTTGCAAGAGGCCAACTTCTCTGAACACATAAACGCACGACAAATGGACTTGCAGACGACAACACCCGATCAAAGGTCATGTATGGCTGAAGAAGCAAAGAGAGGTCAAAAGAGATTACCCAAACCCATGGAGGCAAAGTGAAGCAGCGAGATGAGATGTCCCCAACCCGACACGAATGCAGACAAGTGCTATGTTCAAGAGCGACATACTGCCGACGACAACGACGATGGTTCCATTTTTCCCCCACCATTTCGGTGAGTACCTCTTTATTTTTACACAAGCTTGAAGAGGATACCATATGCTTGTCATATAAGTCCACCCTTCGGGCGAATCCATCCTAGTACATTTAACGAGCCCTAGGAAGGAGCGACTCGAATAACGTCATTTCGACTGGATCCGATGTCATCAGAGTTTAACGAGTCTGACAAAGGAAGAACTCGGCGTCTTTTCATGTTTAGAGAGTTTGAAAAGACAGCGGAAAAGAAAACTCCACAAGTCCCTTTTCGTAAATAGTTCCCCAGATCCGAAAAGGTAGAAAACAATATCCGGGAAAACCTCCTAGTCGCGATAGGCTAGGGTATTCCTTTTCCGTAATCGATCCAGCCCAGCCCGAAAAAGGGTTAAACTTATACTGGGTGAATGTCGATTCGTGTCCATTTTAACGAGATCGAAACGACAAGGGCCTCGGTAATCTTTTCATGTTTAGAGAGTCAGAAAAGAGCTGAAAGATGACTCCTCCTGGAGGAACGAGTGGTATAAAGGGTAGCAACTGGTTCCGGTAATGGTGGAACTACTTTGAACAAATAAAGGTCGAGAGGCTGGCTAACAAGACCACTCATAGCAGCGGTTCCTCAGGAACGGGTAAAACAACCAAGTGAAGGCATATGATCGGCCAAGCAGATAGTGACAATGGAGTGAGAAAACCAAGGCTCATCTGGCAGAAATAGGTTGATAAAATGGCAATCACAAGAGGTAAAATAAGAATGGTTTCATTTTTACACAAGCTTGAAACAAAGATAAACTATGCTTGAAACCGGTTTCATTTTTACACAAGCTTGAAACAGAAACAAACTATGCTTGAAAAAGTGAGCATGCCCCCAGCATGGTGACTCAATTCGAGGTACATGCCCCCCAAGCTTCATTCCATATGAAAGGCAGATGGAGTGAAGGTTCAAATTACGAGATCAAGAGAAAGACTTGACTGGGATTTTACGAGATCTAAACAAAGACTCGAATTGAACGGGAACGTGTTTCATTATTTTAACGAGGTTGACACATTAAAAGAACTATCCTCAAACACCTTGTTTCATGGTTTAGGGAGCTTGACACAAGACCATGAACTGTGCTTCGACAAACCTTGTTTCATTTTTTAAGGAGCTTGACACAAGACAAGGAACTATGCTCCGACGACCTTGTTTCATTTTTTAAGGAGCTTGACACAAGACAAGGAACTCTGCTCCGACGACCTTGTTTCATTTTTTTAAGGAGCTTGACACAAGACAAGGAACTCTGCTCCGACGACCTTGTTTCATTTTTTAAGGAGCTTGACACAAGACAAGGAACTCTGCTCCGACGACCTTGTTTCATTTTTTAAGGAGCTTGACACAAGACAAGGAACTCTGCTCCGACAAACCTGGTCATAATGAACAAGAAGTCATCGCTTCCAAGAGTTCCACTCCTGATGGAAGGGAAACATCCTGGAAGTCAGGACCCAATGCCCCCAGCACATTATGCACAACGGCATCATCACTGAACA